>UYYA01004075.1:133475-176927 GCA_900624975.1 Angiostrongylus costaricensis | reverse complement strand
TTTTGAGGTGTTGCTTGCGTGTTTCGAGCCATTTCGATCTAAACACTGCTGATTATGAAGCGACGTGATCCGGTTTATTATATTCTGAACAATTTAGACCTTAAGAAATCCTGGAACTGCTTTTGCAGTCTCTAGAAATGCCGAGAATCAGTTTTGCAATATTGCGATTCTCGGTGGATTTTGAGGTGTTGCTTGCGTGTTTCGATCCATTCTCGGCATTTCTAGAGACTATAAAAGCAGTTCTATGATTTCTTTGGGTCTAAATTGTTCAGAATATAATAAACCGGATCTCGGCGCTTCATAATCAGCAGTGTTTAGATCGAGATGGATCGAAGCACGCAAACAACACCTCAAAATCCACCGTTAATCGCAATATAGCAAAATTGATTCTCGGCATTTCTAGAGACTATAAAAGCAGAAAATTCCTGACGCGGTCAACAACAATTCTGGGAAAATCCTTTTGTGAAAACCTGCGTTATGGCTTTGCCACGTATGTTAGCCGAGTGGTTAAACTTTCCAAATTCAGAAGAAGAATCCGTCAGTCCGGCACTCTTTACCTGTCAACATCGCAAAATTACACGGGAACCACCTCCTACTAGGGCTGATGGACGATGAACAGTAAATGTCATGACAGATGGCTTGATTCACTTAGGACACATCTCGAACAGTGACGCCTCGACGGTGATGACGAGTATTCTGAGTTTTCGTCGAAATGGTAGGGCCCTTCTGGAAAAAAATATGTGTTTCTTTTTCAAGCAAAACAGTAAGGAGCACCGTTGAGAAGCAGATAGCACCTAACCTTAGCATTCTCTGTATTTAGTAAAGATAACAGTAACAAATAAAAACGTTAAAAACACTAAATTTGAGAGCCGTTTGCCTAGAACACAGAATTGTTAAAAAGTGTTAGTCAGGTGTATGTTTTGGCAAGGCAGCGCATATCCCGATTCAGTACAATCACAGAAAAGCTCATAGCTGAGATTAGGTGCACGTATTAGCAATAGGGTGCTCATGGATCTAGGAAACTCCAGGTGATATCTTCTTGCAACCGTTGTCTACAAAGTAATGCTGGTAGGACTTCGTAAGATAACGGAATCCGAGAGGTTCAATGCTGTAGGAATCTAAAGATGTCAATAGATTTGCCATGAGTTTCACACTTCAGGGCGAGACACTATGGAAAAATTCTGTCTGTGGTTCATCATTTTATAGCGACGAGTTACTCTAGCAAAAACTGTCGGGAACTCTCAAGTTCCGGTGTTCACGCGGCGGTACTTTCTGCATGTCTTCGCGGGGAACATTTTTTGTGTCGAGTACTGTTTCAACAACTGCAATGCTCTCTCATCGCAAAATGAACTGAAGATTTGTAAATCATTAGGTGAAGATTACAAAATTTCTCGAACTGCGACTGATGCAACATCTGTGTTAAACGTGCTGCCGATGGGATATAAGAAGTGCCTCAAGGAGTGTTTCTGGAGCAATATACACCCGCTGAGGCGGCTCTCACAAAATTCGAAATACCACTTCCGTTACGTGATTGTGTTAATGTGCTATGTAGCCATTCAACTTGTTTTGTTGTCATTATTGGAAAGCAGTGCCGATTATGTTTATTTGCAGAATTTACTCCTCGTTGTTTATTTTTTGTTCCTATTATTCCTTCGTTAACATTTTTTCTTTGAATTTAGGCTCTTTAAAAATCATTAAGACCTATTTCTAATAGAAATAAGGTACTGTATGGTAGTGTTTAAGAATCACGCAAGGAAAAGACCGTGACACAGTGAATAATAATTTCGCAGAAAGCGATTAAGGTATGACGACCGAGATGTTTGCAGAACGGCGGGATCCATTGGCGCCTTCCATCCAATGCGTTTCTTCTAAATGTTTTATTTCGATATACAGAGCTTTTAAATCCATTTCTTGTACTTAACAGGTTGTCCATCCAGGATGTTATCTCAAAAGTTGCCTATGACAAACTGCTCTTGGTATTTCCGACCCTTTGTCAGATCTTTTTCCATCACATTAGTAAACCATAGTTAACGTACGAAATCGTCTATATGAAAAAATACCGAAATAGACTAAGCACAAGTTACAAAACCTCTCAAAGCAATGTGATTGAAAAACAGAGAATAATAAGATATAGAAAAGAGTAGATATATATCACGAGCTCTCTGGAGCATTAAAGATGCCTCCTACATACTCCCCTAGTGTTTGTTTTTCAAAATCTACCGTTATACAAAAATTCCCCTCTTTTGTTGAAGAACCAGCAAATCCGTAGCTAAAGTTAAATTAGGCATCATCCCAAACATCAGCCATTTAAAGATGAGTGTAGGTTGTTGTGTTACGAATCGCTGTGAAGTGTCCAGAGGTTTTTTAAATGGCAAGATTGCTCGTTTCTTGTATTTCTTCTTTCATAGAATGAGGAGCACTGGAGTCACTGTAAGAGTCTCATCGCAGATTGCCCTTTAAATTGGGGTGTAATTGAAAGCATATAATAAATATACAGTACTGCTTTTTCGATTACACATGGAGGTGGCCTGAAACTGTGAATCTTTCTCAAACAAAGTGTGTTTTTACTTCAGCAACCGCTGATTCTAATAAAAATGAACGCTGTTGCGTAGGAGAAATGATTTACGTTAGAAGTTGCATTCTAGAGTGTTGTGCGTGGAAACTAAAATATTTAAAGAACTGAATTTAATGCCAGGGTAGAACTATGATGTCACGCTGAAGTTAGATTTAGTTAATAGTTTACTGGATATGCTTTATATAAGACTTTTTGTTTAGATGATAGTGACGGAAACTCCAGAAAAATTCGTTGCAAATGGTCTTGATGATAGGCGACCAGCCAAATGCACAGGGAGAGAGGTGACACTGGTCAATCGATATGCGTAGGCCCCATGTTCAACACAGACCAAACCAAATAAGCTCCCAGTCATCCGGAGGTGGCAAATTGGCACCAGACTTCCCTGGGACCAAATCGCTTCCTGCAGCCCGCAGAGGTAATCGACTCTGAGGGGCACCAAACTAACCAATATTTAACGACATTCACAAAGAAGACTAAAATTTCCACGCGGCATACAAACCCTAACGCGAATTCAAAAACCTTCTATGATGGATACCAGGAAAAAAATCGAATGAAATAATCCCTGCAATCTGCACATTTTTCTCGGTTTTGGGTTTTATGGAAAAAATTTAATATAAAGGAAGCCATTTTACCGTAAGACTTCCGGGAATCGTCAGACGTTGCGCCGGAACGGGTCCAATATTCATTGGCATGCTGACCATGCACATGTTACCCATGACACATAGGCTCGTCAGTGTGTTTCCGACTATGATGCAGCGATTTCCCATGTTTTGCATGACTGCAGAGGACTTTTTAAATTATTACAGACAGCAAGATGCTACTTCTCGAAATTTTCGAAAATATGGTGTAGAAAATTGGATTTAGTCCCAGTACAACTTCTAAATGTTAAAGACACAAGAAAAGGCACGCATTTAAGCCAGAAAGTTCGATAGAACTAGCTGAGATACAGAAGAAACGAAGGAGTTGCATGGTGTAATGGTGAACGCGTTACTCTTCGGAAAGGACAATAGCGCGTTCGTTCACCACCAGAGACAGCTGCGGTCCGGAGTTTTGCAAATATCTCAGCATCATTTAAGTCAGAAAGAATTGGAAACTTACATGCGCCGTTATCTACTGTCGGATCAGTGAAAGCGACACCGCATTCGAGCGGAGTGTAATTAATCTGAACGGTGAGCTGGTTCAAAATCAGTGATATCAAAACATCCGAAAGATGTGAGCTGAAAGACAGATAACTATCCGAAAGTCAATATGTATTCTTTCTTTGATGAGCTTACACGAGGTTGATAATTGTATTTATTTTCTGCTAACGTTTCGACGTTAGCAGAAAATACATCGACAGACGGACAACGATTCAACTCGACTGGCGTCTTCTGCAGGTATGATTGTCCGGGAAAAACAAGTTGCTATCACCCTATCACCGGACAATCACAGCTGTCCATCATCAGCAACCTGCATAAAAGGGCATCACCGAATGAGTATGCCTCATTCGAGGGGATGGCCCGCTGAGGAAGACCTGACTCAACACGGAGGCGAAGCTGCCACGTCGAAACGAAAAACAAGCGTGGAACATCGACTCGGATCATCGGCTCTGAGGAAGATGAAGATGTCGAAGCGTTAGCAGAAAATACAATTATCAACCTCGTGTAAGCTCATCAAAGAAAGAGTACATATTGACTTTCGGATAGTTATCTGTCTTTCAGCTCAGTGTCTTTAACTTTATTAAAGAAGTGTTTTAACGCGTTTAGAGATGGTCTATCACAAATTTTTAGACCACTAATGAGCGTCACTATCACTGATCTATTTACAGAATCGTCACTGCTAAGGAAGTCAAAAGCAAGCCCAAAAGCAAAGTGGAAACAACCAAGGAAATTAATATAGCATTCCTAACTAAATCCGTATGCTGGGGCCCTCATAACCTGTTAAGACGAGCCATGCAACTATCCAAGTAGCAATGTCCATAAGCGCGGGAAACCACACTAAAAAAAATTGTTATTGAACAATGTGAGTGGCGGAATACAGCACACATTCACTATCAGAGAATGCTGAGGAATAGAAAATGTAGAAGGCAGCAGAATGCCATAGAGGTGATGACGAGGTAGCAATTTCTTAGTCGTCTTTTTATGCGCCACTTTATGTGGCGGAAGAAACGGTGAACAGTTTATTTCTTTATACGATGGCAAAACAATTGTCGGAACCAGGAAGTATCGTTATGCCGGAAAATTTGACCAACGACACAATGGACTACGGTTTTTTCGCTAAATATCCATTTAAAATAGGTAAGCATGTAGAATGTCAATATTGAAACGGACCTGTGGAATGGTCTTCTTGAATAGTTTCACGTTAGAGGAGTCTTCTTTGATCGCCGGTGGACATTGGCATACTATAGCTCCATAACTTTTGTTCAATTGCTCCTTTCAGAACCGCCCACCACTACGTAAAATGGGTCTTACGATATTGTGGGTTTGAATATTTTTTCCATAAGTGTAACATGCCAAACAAGAGCAAAACGAGGTATTTTTGCTGCAGGACTTCAAGAATGTGCAAGTTGACCACGAGGATCCGGCGGTGACTGTTAGGCCTTCCGTTAGATGTTCGTTGTTTTAGCCATCATGGAGCAGTCCTACGACTTCATTCCAGTCTTCAGCCTTCATACAAGCTCACTATTACTGTCTTTCTTAAAAGCAACTATATTTTTATTGAAAAATTGGTGCTCATAACATTTAATGCTTGGTCGGGATGATATGAAGATGAGAATTTTCAAACCAACTGAGCCGATGCAGCACTGGATTTTTCACTTTTCTTCATGACTGCTTCATTTTGTCCAATTTACTTACATATTTATTACTTAATTACCTAAACACTTTGATCTACCACGAGTTCCTTCAGAGATTGTTCAAAAGTTCAGCTTATACCTGTCATTTGCTACCCGTAAATGTGAGTTTTCCTTCCCACCATTGAAGGAGACAACGACGAATGGATCCCATGCTCAAACCAGTGAAAAATGTTTTCACTTACGAATGTGCTTCCTGTTTTACACCATTTTATTACATTTTTTTATATGATTTTCTATCGGATCGTTTTACAAGTCGCTTTCGACCGTTTAGATTTCCAATTCTATTGTTCCATCTAACCACAAGCACTTCCTTGTTGTGGAAACTGGGAAATTCTTTATTAAGGTCAATCACATCCACGGACTCCTGACGTTTAATATACCGTATTCCATCGACAGGCTAACACGTGGTCGTTAAAAAGTATGTTATTGGTGTCTGCCTCAGGTCTTCTGCAGTCGCAGCCCTTGTGGATCAGAGAGAGATTTGCCACCATGCAACTTTGATACCAGGACGTTGCTGGATACTGGTATAGGTTTACTCTTAGCTAGGCTTCTTGATTTAAACGCCGGACTCCTTTTCAGTTTGGGAGACCCTGCCAGGGGATGAATCCCTCACTGTATATCTCGACACCCAAAAACACCTTCCGGCCACGATGTGGTTAACCGTTTGGAGTAATTTCCTTTTATACACAACCAGACAAGTCTGGTACCAATTTTCCATCTGCAGACAGAGAGCATGGAGAATTGGAGGGTGAGGAATTGAACTAACGCATGACTGCAAGTGTGGATCTTAGCGCTTCTTGCATTCGATTCGATTTCCTCGCACTCATGGTCCGCCATCTTCTAACATTTATGTTGCTTGCTTCTACTGCTTGAGGACTTTGTCTTCTTCATGAATCTCGTCGAATGCTAACCGACAGGATCTTCTTGTAATCTTGGAGACCATGTGGATTGGCTGGAATGGATCAACATTAGCACTGTGTAAAAGAGCACCATTGAGTGAAGCCCCCATAAAATTGGTAAAAAGTAAAAAGTGATTGCGTTATCATATAGACTGTTAAAACCAGAAGGTATCCATTAGTTGATTGAACAGCACCGCAAATGACGTAACCGTACATGGACAGCGATTGTGATGTGCTGAAAGAGGGTACAATTACCAAGTAATGCTCAACGTGAATTGAGTAGAATGCATCCGATGCATGTGAGAATGATTACCAATTTCAACTTTGTATCAAAACACTCCACAGTTTAGCGAACTTTGTTAATTGATATGGAAGCCATAAGAACCTACAGATCTTTGGCTACAGAGCAGGAATAATTTTTTTGCTCTGCCACTCTTCCAAGATGAAATTCTGGTTTTCTGAGTCCACGACACATCTTTCTTATACATTTTTGAGTTGAAGATCATATAACGCGCACGAGCTCAACAATCGGGATTTCGCCCACAGGGACACAATAGCACTCCCGTATCAGACTTGTTTGGTGGAATAAGAAACGCCTAGTTAATATATCGGCAGGCACGATAGTTATTGTATCGACCAAATATGTGCTCGACAACCCCTGCAGTGTTACGAATGGAGTAAAATGCATTACTATTCCCTAGCGGATTGATAAATGTCGAGCGCTTTATCATTTATTTATAAATGGCACAAATTCTTCTTTCGTATACGTTTTACAGCTAAATCGGGAACACATCTTTAGCATGTATTGAGTACCTCTTAGTTAACTTGGTTGCCATGCTCGATTTGAAATTTTCAATTTCCATGTTCAAAAAATCTCTCTATGCTAACTAATAATGATAACGGCTTCTCCAAGAAGGATTGTCGAAAAAAGAACAAGTGGTTATCACTAAACAGTCACTATTATCACCAACCAACATTTTGTACCAAAGTATATCGCCAAGTGAAATTTCTTTATTTGAGAGATGCTCCACTGAAGAAGATCCAGTTCGATGCGAAGACGAAGACACCACATCGAGAACACGAATAACTGCTGACGATTGACTAGGATCATCGGCTCTAATGAAGAACAAAACCTCGACACCTTAGCCGAATAAAAAGCTGCTTATCAACTTTTTGTTTCTCAATGAAATAATACACGCTGAAAAATATCCGAGTAGCCTTCGATACTGTTACTGAGCCCAGGACAGTAAAGGTGCCCAGTGAACTTTATTTCAACACACGTGCAATTTGCGGGTTTATGTCTCAGCTTTATTAAAGCGAAGGGTTTTATTTCCAATATCTCGTTTTCCACCGCATTAGACACCCTTTGAGACGTCCAATTCTAAATACTGGGGATCACTGTGGCATGAATACTTGCTTCAATGAATACCCAGTGAGACTGCCCAAAAATTTCGGTTTTGACGCAACTACAAGTGGAAGAGAAATTACTTCTACTAATTTTTGATTTTGGTATTAAACCGAGAAAAGCGAAGGAGCACTGTGTACTGAAATTCGAAATTTTTACGGTTTGCACTACCTGGAGACGCACCACGTTGCTTCACGGCTTGCCAGCATGAGATCCCTTCAATAACGAGATCCGTGGACCGCCTTCATATAGTTCTCTAATAGTTGATTGCAGGGTTTTGGCCGAACTGACTCGTAGAGAGTACTCGCTCTCTGTTTACCTTAACCGCAACAAACTTCATCAGATCCCCGTCCTCGTTGGTTTCACCCGCCTCATTCATGCTACATTACGGCTTATTAACCCTCAGAAAGCCAGAGTGAAAGCAGCAGCAGCAGTGTGATCTGCGGCACTTTACCAGCGGTTCATTACCGTTTCGGCTTTTGTCGTTGTACGCAATGAACAAAGGAAATTATTTCTTGGCTCATGATTGATCCAATGCGATTAGGAAGCTGCATTCAGAGTCAAGCGAAACGAATGTGCGTAGAACTTATATCACCTCACATAATAGCTGCTCGTAAACGCCATTTAAAGGTAAAATTTTTTGAAGACGTATGCACGCGCGAACTGGCAATATAGTAACGATAGAGGAGGCCTCAACTACTCTGATGGCTTGAGGAACAGCTGCACAGGGGGTACTAGTTGGATTTGAACACCTGTTTTCCGAAAGTAGCACGAAAAAAGGGTTTTGCGGCATGAAGATGAAAAGCTTGGTTCAAAAGATATTTCGACGATTTTGCTACCATCACCGTCGAAAATTACTTTAATAAATTGATTCTATCCGATCTACCAGAAACAACTTTAGAATACGCTTGCTGAATTTACATCGGTGCTAATTTTTAACACTAGAATTTACTTACTTGGATACTTGGACGGACCGTCCTCACTAGTTGTGTGGGCTCCAGCATAATCTTCACTTTTTTTGGAGACTTACTGATTTAGCCACCGCCCTTGTAGATCAGGGGAGGATTTGCCACCATGCGACTAGTCTGATATTAGGAGCGTGGTCGATACCGGTATTGGTTTACTCCTAGCTAAGATTTCTAATGGAAAAGCGGACTCCTTCTGAGCTTAGGAAACTTGGCCGAGGTGTTCAAATTGGCTGAGAAGTATTACGCACAAACGAGAGGGTAGGCAATGGGAGAGCGACTGGCACCATTCCTTGTCATTGCATTTATGTCTAAGGTGGAAGCACCAGTAACCGATTCCCGACCACTACTTTACCGTAAATATACAGATGATTGCTTTGTCATTTTCTCAGCACAAGAGGAAATGTACAAACATTGAGTTAATGAATGAACAGCGTATATTAAGTTCATCCAAGAGAGACCGAACGAAACTTGCCTTTCATTTCTGAACGTTCAAACTAACATATCGGTTGGCTGCTACACTACTAAATGGTACCGAAAGCCAAGTAGTAAAAGCACAACGAGTGTTCATTACCTCTCCTCTCACTCCTCGCGCAAAAAAGCGCGCTTGTAAGAAACATGTTTCGAACAGAAACCAACGTGTGCAGGAAGAGAGCAAATGTTGGAGTCCGGGAACTTAGCGCGGCAAATAGCCATTTCCAATGGCTACGAAACTGCAGCTCGGGTTAGGCGTAGAGGAAACCCCAAGCCCCCAAGCAATACCTTTACCAATAATAAAATAGCGTCTATACTGTCCTTCATCTCAAACAGGATAAGTGCAGCAATAAACCGTAGCTTAAGAAAGCCGGTCAAGAGAATTCGGTAAGTGTGATTGAAATGCCACCGGGTACTCAAGGACTGTAACTAATTCGTTACCGGTTGCGTGACCGTCTAAGTTTAAGGTAAAATTGTATAATATGCCCTACTGTGGAGACGGTGATTGCATGAGTTCAGATAGAATTCATCTGATCTCTTGTAAAGCCTTTGGCGACGAATACGTTGGCGAAACGGAAGGACCACTTTGTGCCGGTATAAAATAACACCTGGTCGGCAAACTTAATACTAAGCAAACACTTCACTAGGCACGTACAGGACACAGAGACATAGCAGAGAAGATTTTGAAGTGGAAGTTACCGTCCTCACTCAGAAATCGAAAACACCAGCGCTCAAAACTCTCTAGGCATTGTGGATAAATTCCATGAATCAGGGAAATTAAGAGCAAAGAGGAATGCCTCGTCCAAGGCTATGAAAAAGACGAAATCCGCTATACGTCAGCTTGCTCGCTGTCCGAAGAATGGAATAACAACCTCGCGTTTGTTCGCAAGAGCACAGTGAATTATTCAATTAATAACTCCCAAGTCCGAATTTCTATTAACCTCGGCATTGAATGAATATATATCTTTTTACTTCTGTTCAGCAAACACGAGGTGCTATTTTATTTCTTTATTTACGCACAAGCTGACGTTTCGGGGGATTTCGCCTTCCTCAGAGCCTGGAAGGGTCAACTTGACAGCAATCCATTCGGCCAAACACCTCCATAACCAAACAGAGAAAACGATAAACCAAGATTTCATTCATATTTAGCATAGCTCTGCACACTCACCGCTTTCTATGAGTCTTCCACTGAGTATGTCGCGTGAAGACCGACCGCACCAAATTCACATGGAAGCGTAATGTGCTCCTCCCATCAGAATAACAGGTCGAGTTACTACAAGATGTACCAGCAAGATATTTCCGACTTGCAAAAGAAGCACTGTCACTAAGGCAAAAGATCGTCTTAGCTTGACAGGCGATACACTTTCTCCGCCGCTGTCCGAAACACCAAGTCGTTCCGAAATTCATAAAAACAAAACGACTACACGAAGTATGCGGACTGCCAGAGGATGACCACCGAGTACTGGACATCGAATTGCGAATACTACGCACTTGTCTACGAAGCCGACAAAACCAGATGTTTGCTAAGTGGAAGAAGTGCGAGAAGAAAGAAAACTATTGTGCTCAGTATTTGGAGGACCACCTCTGGAGGAGAATAGTGGGTGGGTCAATGTTGATTCGCAACTCTATTAGGTCTAATGCTAAAGTAGCTTTGCGGAGAAAATTCGAAGACCTTTTGAGTAAATCGCATAACACGGCTTCAAGAGCATACAGAAACACCGCCAACGAAGATCAAACGATTCACAGTAGGATAAACAATGTGCAAAGAAATTCAAGGTTGAGCGTGCTAGGAGGCACAACCCTCCCTGAAATCACTTTGCTGAAAACATCGTTCTTGGAGCACCAAGCATTACCCAGGTGGAAGGAATGCTTGCACACTGTGATTACGCTTGCGGAAAGATTGGCATTTGACGAAATCTGATAAAAAGCGTTGTTCATGGGTAACGGATCGGTTTCTTATCGAAATAAGTATATCCTAATGCTTGAACAACGTCTACCTAGATCGAGAAGATAACATGATGAACGACTTAGCTCGAGGTTTGAGCAGGAGAAGCGAGCGTCTCGGAGAGCGTTCATCAGCACCGAGGATGTGGCGAGGTGACAAGGAGCACCCAATTCCATTCCCACCTTTTCGAATCCGCGATTCTTTCTGCCTTAACGTATGCTTTAGCAACCTGGTCGCTAGGCAAGTAGGCCTAAAGGTCACTCAACGTTATTTGTTGAATAAGCAGGCGAAAGCACGATGCTAGTAGTTCTCTGTACCACTCAAGCGAGAGAATGGTTCTGAAGCTCATATCTACGTCGACGTTCAAAAATTAAGTACACCTCACAAAATTTGGGAGATAAGTTGGGCCGCTTGTGTTGCGTGTTTGAACGTCGACCGATTGACAAGCGCCGTTGGCAACTGATTTTTCTGCATTTTAAACGCCGGCGAGAAGGTAAACAACCCAATGTTCACAACGTTTTACGAAAACCCCTACAAAGCGATGTGATACGCAGTGAATTTCTATTGACAGCATAATCTACTAGGCCAGTCTTTCAGCCGAAAGAAGAGCTTGGATGATATTGATCCAAAATGATTGATTTTCATTGCTCGCTGTGGTCGATTGCTAAATCGATTGATCGGTTGCTGAGCTAAATTTCGGAGTACATATGCATGGCATGTCTTTTCAGCAGCTTATGGCTCTCTTAAAAGAGTACCTAAACTGCTCGACCTTCAGATGGTCTGGGAAACATTACGCGTAAATGGCTGGCAATGGGACAGCGGTTGGCACCAAGTCTTGCCATCACGTTCATATCTAAAATAGAAGCCTCGGTTGTCGATCTCCGGCCGCTACTTTACTACAGATACATAAGTGACAGTTTTGTTATTTTTCTGCTCAGGAGGAGATGGACAAATGCTTTAAGTTATTGAATGAGCAGTCTGAATGCATCAAATTCACCCAGGAGAAACCGAAGGAGACCCGGCTTCCATTTCTCAACATTCAAATCAACTTATCAAGTAGCGGTTACAAAGTGGTAACGAAGACCAAGCAACAAAAACATCCTCTTTCATTTCCTTTCCTCCCATATTTCACACACAAAGAGGGCGATTGTGAGAATAATGTCTCGAACAGCCATCTCCCCCTGCACGATGATGGAATTCAAGGAGGAATCGCGCCACTTGGCTCGGCAAATAGCCATCTCCAATGTCTACTAAGTAGTAACCCGAAAAGATAAGTTTTAAAGGGGAGCGACGCCCCAAAACCAAGCACTTGGCCAAAAGAAAATCCCGTTCATGTTGCCCTTCATTAGCGATGAAATAAGTATAGCTATAAAGCGATGCTTAGAAAGAGCAGGTCTAGAGGAATCGGTTGCGATATTAGAAATACCACCCGATGCTCTTCGTCGTCAGTTAGTTCGTAACCGCCTGTATGACTATCTACGTGAAACAACAAATTGCGTAATTTGCACTTACGGCAGGGACGGTGATTGCATGAGTTCAGGTACGATATACTTGAACCCTTGTAGTACTTGTGGAGATGAATATATTGGCGAAACGGGCAGACCTTTATGTATCCGCATAAAAGAACACCTAGATGGCAAACGAAAAGCAAAACAAAGTACGCCCCTAAGTACGCATAAGATACAAAGGCAGAGCGGAGCCCATTTTACATAAAAGTCACTATCCTTGCACAGGATGCTAAAATACCAGCGCGCAGGCTTCATGGTGCTTTTTGGATAAGTGCCAAAAACCCTACAATGAATATCAGGGATGAATGCCCCAAGATCACACGTGAGCTCGCCCCATGCCTTCGCATCGATCGTTGATGTGGGGGAGATGCAGTCGCCAACCAAATGTGACGCTGATCAGCGGCTCTTCCTCAGTGGAATGCACATAAAGAACGGCGAGTTTTTCGAGAAGCTGTTGACCGTGTGGCTACCATTTAGGTTCCCATCTTTCCGTATGAGTTATTGAAGCGTCTGACGTAGTAAATTGCATGTCACTATAGCCTTCCAAGTTCTGAAGAAGACGATTCTGCCGAAACGTAGGTCAGCTACGGTTGTGTTGTATTTGTGTTATTGCACGGAAGTAATCGCATGCTGTTTAACAACCTTGCAATTACTTAGAGAAAAAACGACGAAATTATAATCCTATGCTGAGGTTAATAGAAAGTCGTTCCTGTGATTCTTTCCATAGATATATGCCCCAGATATTTCAGTGTTCGGCCAGTTTTTTTTCAGTCAGATTTCTTAGTCTCTTCTCTACATGGGCAGTTCACCGCAGTTCTCGCTAGTTAGAAAACCATTTTAGTCCGTCTTCGAGCTTTCGAGGCCACTGGTCGCGTGAAAATGATGGGTCGCCACCCTACAGGAATGAGTTTTTCGACAAGTGCTCCAGTACTGACGTTGAGAGTGAAACCTTCGAACCCCTACTGAAAGGCATACATCGGATGCTTATTGATTCGCATGCTTCTAGATTGCACTTTGGTCCTTTTCTTGTCTTGCACTTTGTGGCACTTTTGGTAAATATGTTTTGGAGACTTCTGGTGCAGTATTCTTTGCGTGGTGGTGAATCCTTATAGTTAGCACGGGCTTGACTTGCCGTAACATATTGCTATATTTTTTATAGCGAACTTTAAAACAGTAGAATGATCTACTTGTTAAACACTTATTGGAATATTTTGTTTTCAACAGCAAACTTTTCAAATGCGGAGGGTAATTGAATAGAAAATCAATTTGTAGAGGTTCTCAGCTTAATTCTATAACTCCTTATTTGTAATGTACAATTGTTCGAACTTTGAAGCAGTTCTTTTTTCAAGTTTCTGCTGTCCATGAAACTCTCGGATTCCACCACAGAGAGCCATCCAGCCTTCAAGTCATGAAGCAATATGACGTAACCACAGTTACTGGATAGGAGACTGAACATGGACAAAAACGGCTTTGGTCTTCCTTGAGATGTGGGTGGATCGAGGGATGGACTTCTTATTTCTGCCGCAACGATTTAGCCCATACTTCCTGTGTTTACGAGAACGTATCCATGCATGCACACATGGATGTGTTCTCGTTTATGCGTACGAGTCAGCTCTGTCAAGAACTGCAATTAAGTGAAAGGTGAGTACAAGGAATGCAGCCAACGGACCTTCCTCGTAGAGTGATGACGACCAGTCAATATGTTCTGAGTTAAGACTTGTTACAGCAATGAATGCATGAGAATTTTAACAAGCTGATTTCCACGGATCAGAGTGAATACCAAAATCGTTTACGTAAGACCAGCATTAGTGTCCTACGATCTAACCCCCACGCCAACAATCACACAATTTCTTCACATTTTTCGAAGACTCGTCGGCTACCCACTTCACAAAGTCTGAATACCATCTCATGAACTTCTTACACTTTTATTGGGTAATAAAAATGTCACTTGTTATATATTTTCTGTTTCATTCCCTAAATAAACAATTCTCTCAACATTCTAATATTCAAATATTCGAACATTTGAATTCGAATATGTCATGATCATTTCGAATAATTATGACGTCAACAGTAGCTGATGCTTTTTGGATTTGTTTTATAGGTGAGATATTTAAAGAGAAATGAGTTTGTCTTATAAGCATCCTACTGACGGAGTAGTCCTGCGGTTTGACCATCATCGTTGAGAATATAAGACGGGCTTCTAAATGCCTGAAGAGACTTTAGCACTCAAATCTTGTTCTGTGAAAACTTCATCCCGTTTTACTTCAAAAGAACATTTCAATTTTTACGTGTACCACGGATCTCCCTCATATGAGGCATCCCAATAGCCGGCTAGTCGCGAGGCTACGTGGCGCGTTACCAGGTGGCTGATAGGGGGTTAATAGCGGACCAAAATCAAGCGTGTGTGGGTGCGTTCTAGTTTGTGCGAATTGTATTCTACGATTCAATTCGGCCAAAAGCCTGCAATCAAGTGACTGGGAAGTATATGGGAGGCGGTTAGGAGTCGCCTCCAACAAATAAGCTCCATGTCCATTATACACAGTCCCCACCTTCAGAGCTCAGCAAGCTATACGTGGGTGTCAAAATGCTGAATGAAGTAAAAAAAACGGGCTTCATTCCCTGACTTCAAAAGAGCCACCAATTCGACAGCGTTGGGTATGACGAGTACGGAAAGGCTGCTAAAATCTCAAGGCCAATGGAAGCTGCCTGGGTTGTAAAGAACTAAGTTGGCAATCTGTACCTACAATGCGCGTACATTTGCATCCGAGTTCTCGATAGAAGACTTGTTCATGCAAGCGAGAAGGATAGAATACGAAATCATCGGCCTGACCAAGACGAGAGGACGCTACCCATTCAACGCCGTCTATAACACCGAAGAAGAACTGTTCCTCGGAACATGCGACAGTAGAGGAGTCGGCGGCGTTGCCGTTCCCGTGTTAACAGAGGCTTGTCCATGAACAACGATTCATTCGAACAATTTACAACCGGAATCGGACGTTTACGATTAAAAAGATGTACACCAATGCAGGCTTTGGCAATCTTTGTCGTTTACGCGCCAACATCAAACTGTGAGGAAGAAGAAGTCGAAACGTTCTA
The DNA here is from genome assembly GCA_900624975.1 of Angiostrongylus costaricensis. NCBI lineage: Eukaryota > Metazoa > Nematoda > Chromadorea > Rhabditida > Metastrongylidae > Angiostrongylus > Angiostrongylus costaricensis. Next base: position 161,227 of record UYYA01004075.1, on the reverse strand, counting down.
TATGAACTTGGAAGAGTTCTACAGAGAAGACCAGGCATTCTTCAAGGACATCATTGGAGAGTTCAACGCCAAGATTGGATCAAGAAAAACGTCTGAAGAACGTCACATTGAGGCTCATAGATTGGAATGGAACGAACAGGATGAGCGGCTGTCTGAGTTTATAATGGTGACCAAAACCATCCATGGTGACTCTCAGTTCCAGAAGCCGCAACTTTAACGTCGGACATGGGAGTCTCTGAATGGAGAGTACCATGACGAAATAGATTACGTCATAGTAAATTGAAGGTTTTGCCTAACCGATGTAGCTGTTGACCCAAAATTCTACACGGGATCAGAGCATCGTCTCCTTCGCGCAAGATTCTATTTCTCGCTGAAAGGAGAAGAAGCCGCTAAGTTTCAAAACCGAAGTCTCAGAATAATCGCAAACTGAGACTTATTCAATTCATTAGTCGGCTGTTGGAAAGATACCGTTGTCGATAACATCGACAAAGAATAAAATCGGCTCTTTCAACATCTTCACGATAGCGCTTTGAAAGCTGAGAGTTCGAAATTCACCAAGGGACGTCCGTCTCCAGAAATACTCGAACTGATACGCCAGTCTGGAACCGCACGAGCTGCAGGCAACCGCTAGCTAACGTCCGAACTTGCAAAACAATGCAGACAGGCGATAAAAAAGATCTTAAAGGAAGAAGAGTAGCAGTAATGGTTGAAGCTGCAGAAGCTGGGAAAAGCATTCGCAGAGCCCACCGAAGCTTCGGCAATTACAAGACCAAAATGATTGTACTCCGGCGCCCAGACGGAACATTTACTGCATCGAGAAAGGCAATGTAGAAAATCATTCACGAATACCATTCAGATCTCTTCTATAGCCACGTTCACCTTCTGTCATATGAAGTAGAGGATAGATATATTGTAGCCAAGGTTCTCCGTTCCGAAATCCGACATGCCATTTCGCCCGTCAAAAATCGAACCGCAACAGGTCCGGATAAGATAAGACCAGAACACCTGAAGAACCTTCCGCCAGTCCTCGTAAACACATTGGCTCGGTTCTTCACACGTTACCTGTCTGAATGCAAGGTCCCTACTCAGTGGCAGACTAGCAAGACCGTGTTATTGTTCAAGAAGGGTGACCTACACGATATCGGCAACTAACCCCAATCTGCTTACTGTCTGTCGTCTACAAACTTTTCACTCGAGTTGTCCCAAACAGGATTGACAGAACACGAAGGCCAGCCATGTGAACAAGCAGGGTTTCGAAAAGGATTTAGTATGATGGACCACTTCCACATGATAACAAGAATCATTGAAGTGTCGCAGAAGTACAAAAGACGGCTCTGTCTCACTTTCATTGATTTAAAGAAGGCATTTGACGCAATTGGGATAGAATCAGTCATGAAAGCCCTGATTATCAAGGACTGCTTTCTCAGTACATAAATATTCTTCATGAGCTATACAAAGATTTCACAAGTAAGATATCACCATTCTACAACGATATCATCATCGACGTCAAAAAAGGGTTTACGCAAGGCGATACCATCTCACCAAAATTATTTACCGCCACCCTCCAAAACGTCATGCGAAAGTTGGAATGGACTAAAATGAAAGTGAAAATCGATGGTCGGCAGTTACACCATCATCGCTTTGCTGATGACATCGTCCTTTTTGCACGTTTTTGCACTGGAGTGAGGTTGGAGCTGTATCTTTTCGCGCGGTAGTGATTAAGGACTTTGAGAGTTTCATTCGCAAACATCCGAAATTAAACATCAACTTCATTATTGGGCTCTTGCTGTCTAAAGAACGTTGGGGGAAATGGTGCTATTGGTATGGCCCCCACTTGATGTTGTTCGCACCTATTTAGCGCTTCATCTCTAGCTTTTTTGCGGAGTCTATCTTGAAGTTCATGTAAACCACATGCGACCCTACGCAAGGTTATCTTAGAAATGGGTTCAGATGGTGAGAAACTCGGCCCCAATTCTAATAACGAGCGCGCACCGTCAGGGAGAGTTATGCCTCCTAACACGGTTAGCCTTGAATTTTCTTGCACATTACCTATCCTAACGTGATCTGTTTGATGTTCTTTAGCGATATTTTTGTGCGCTATTGAAGCTGTATTATGTGATTTACTCAAAAGGTCTTCGAATTTTTTTCGCAAAGCTACTTTAGCATTAGACCTAATAGAGTTGCAAATCAACACTGACCCGCTCACTATTCTCCTCCAGAGGTGGTCCTCCAAATATTTAGCACAAAAGTTTTCCTTCGTCTCGCACTTCTTCCACTTGGCGAACATCTGGTTTTGTCGGCTTCGTAGACAAGTGCGTAGTATTCGGAATTCGACGTCCAATACTTGGTGACTGTCCTCTGGTAGACCGCATACGTCGTGTAGTCGTCTTCGTTTGATGAAGTTCGGAACGACTTGATGTTTTAGACAGCGGCGGAGAAAGTGTATTGAGCTAAGACGATCTTTTGTCTNCGGAGTCTATCTTGAAGTTCATGTAAACCACATGCGACCCTACGCAAGGTTATCTTAGAAATGGGTTCAGATGGTGAGAAACTCGGCCCCAATTCTAATAACGAGCGCGCACCGTCAGGGAGAGTTATGCCTCCTAACACGGTTAGCCTTGAATTTTCTTGCACATTACCTATCCTAACGTGATCTGTTTGATGTTCTTTAGCGATATTTTTGTGCGCTATTGAAGCTGTATTATGTGATTTACTCAAAAGGTCTTCGAATTTTTTTCGCAAAGCTACTTTAGCATTAGACCTAATAGAGTTGCAAATCAACACTGACCCGCTCACTATTCTCCTCCAGAGGTGGTCCTCCAAATATTTAGCACAAAAGTTTTCCTTCGTCTCGCACTTCTTCCACTTGGCGAACATCTGGTTTTGTCGGCTTCGTAGACAAGTGCGTAGTATTCGGAATTCGACGTCCAATACTTGGTGACTGTCCTCTGGTAGACCGCATACGTCGTGTAGTCGTCTTCGTTTGATGAAGTTCGGAACGACTTGATGTTTTAGACAGCGGCGGAGAAAGTGTATTGAGCTAAGACGATCTTTTGTCTCAGTGACAGCGCTTCTTTTACAAGTCGGAAGTATCTTGCTGGTACATCTTGCAGTAACTGCCACGAAAGCGGTGAGTGTGCAAAGCTGTGTTCAAAGTGATTGAAATCTTGGTTTGGAGTTTCTTTGGTTATGGTTATGGAGGCGTCTGGCCGAGTGGGTTGCTATCAACTTGACCTTTCCAGGCTCTGAAGAAGGCGAAATTCGCCGAAACGTCAGCTTAATCGTGAACAAAGAATAGTAACACTTCGCGTTTGCTCAACAAAAATACGAAGAAAATCACTATGCTTAACTTATTAAGAGACTTCTTGCCAACAGTAAAAAGCGCCATGTGAATCTTTCTTGTCAATGGTAAGCTGGCTTTGCTGAACCCACCTCCCACGGTTTAAGTGGAATTACGAGGGCGTGCATCGTTAATCACATTCCAGTAACGAAGATGCTCTGGACAATATAGTTAAATAAACTCTTATATTTGTAGAAATTATGATAGACAAATTTTCTAGCATTTTAATTAGTATTTGCTTCATTCCCAGTACCTGATTCACCGACTTTGCCTCATCTTGTCCTTACTTTGCTTTTACCTATTGGTAAATTTTTACAGTCACAATCGCTCCCTAATGAAATATCATCAATTTGACCAAGTCTTCAAAATCCAGTAAGACTCCACGTTATCTGAAATTAATCTCCTCTGTGGACCTATTTTCTATCACTGTAAAACTGCTACTAACAAGATTAATATACTCGCCAAGAAATGTTCGAACAGAGTTCGCTTGTTTGATACCAGGTGGATGTCTACTCGTTCATGAATAGAAACGCACAGCACTCTGACATTTTGTCACCATCTGGTAAGTTTTCCTTATAATTGAGAAAAATCATGTTATCGTCATGGTCTTGCTCTGGCTGCTTATCACCTGTTAAGGAACGCAACAGAGACTTGTGATAATAGCGCTCCATAACTTACTGAATTTCACTAAAGCGGCGACTGGATCTATGAACGTGGCACGTTTAACGATTGTGCTTCCACCTATTATCCATTTATCATCGTTTCTGCTTATCTGCTTATTTCCCATCGGCTCCCGCACATTCTCATCGATTTGTTTATCGGCTTACCGTGGATGTGGAGTGCTCTTGGTGACCGTCGAATTGCTATGTGCAACGAGAGCTCATCAACGAGTAGGCTATTACAAAGATGTTAAGAATTACATTTTTGAACAGAAACTTTGCTAAAAGCATATCCAAGTCAAAGCATTCTTGCCAAAAAGACGTAAATAAAGGATCGTAATTGCTTCCGAAGCCAAATACTTTGTATTTCTCGGCTTCGATCCACATTCCATTCTTACCTAACTCCCTCAAGGAACCTGTGATATACGGCAGAGGTTAGGTGGGGCCATCAAGCGAAAACATCGTCACCAGATGGCGCTCCTCATTTCCACCTGTTGCCTCTCATGAATGACAGCAACATCCATTTTTCTTGCTTAAGTTCTTTTTGGGACATGCAAGAACTATGCATCCTTTACTTTTTTAAGCGCATTTTTTACCGGAAATCAACAATGGCTAAAACCAAGGAGAAGCTCACCTTTAGAAATTGTTTGGTTTCATGCAGTTAAAATGAATGAAACGCTGTTTGCTTGTGTATGCGGTAGCTATTCTCCCAATTCTGCAAAGATACTAAAAAAAGTCAAGGTAACTGGATAGCAACCATTATCCACAAAGGTGAGTTAGGTAAGACTTTTTTTCAAAGACTAGTCTGAACTTTTCTTGTCCGGTAAGGTGTTGGACACCGAAAGTCTATACGACACAGGTGTTGCACAAGACGTGGCTCGAGAAATTTTTTGTCTTCACTTAACAATTTAGAAAATGTCCTCTTCAAGATTAATTTGCAACCTGCTCAATCTCTGGCGGAAAAGTCCTTCCTACGTGAGAGGTTCCTCCAAAGTGGACTTATCTTAGCTCCAGCTGAGTGAAGAACAGAAAGAGGCCTCTCAAACAAGCCATCCGCTGGAGACTGAACACCAAACTATTTGTAGGACAACGGAATCGAAGCGGTGCAATTGTTGGAATTTAAGGATACGAATAGATTTGCCATGAGACTCATAATTAATAAAGAGACACTATGGAAAAATATTCCCAGTGGTTTACCATTTTATTCTAGCGAAAAGCTGTCGGAAACTGTCAATTTCCAGTGTCCACACAAAGCGTCTTCTACCTGTCTTCGCGAGGAATATTCTTTGTGCCCAGCATGCCCTACAACTGCAATGGTCTGTCATCAAAAAATAAACTCGCCCTAAAAGAGGTATTTTGTGAAAATTATTAAGTGAAGATAAACGAAATTTCTCTAGCCACGCCTGATGTGACATCTGCGTTAGATGTGCTATCGACGGAGTATGAAAAGTACCGTGTGAAATCTCTTTAGAGTAATACACACTCGCTGAAGCGGGGCTTATGAGATTCAAAGTGCTGGGCCCGCTATTTGATTGTGCTACTGTACTATTCAATCATTCAACTTGTTCCGTTGTCGTCTTTAAAGTGCCAATTATGTTTGTTTGTAGCATTTAGCCTATTGTTTATTTTCCGTTTCTAATTCTTCGTTATCACGTCATCTGTTCTTCCAATTTAGACACTTCATAAATTACGAAGAGCTCTTTTTCATAAAGGATAAGGCGTTGCATTTTAATGGCACCGTTGAAGAATTCCGCGAATCCAAAGACTTTGATACTTCGAATTCGAACTTCGCAGAATGCGCCTAGAATATAACGACCGAGATGTTTGAAAACTGGACGTACCCAGTGGCGCATTCCATCCAATGCATATCTTCTAAATGGTTAATTTTGCCTAACAAGGCTAACCTATGAAAACCTATGAAACTGTTTGGTGTACAAAAAAGCACCAAAGTGGACCAAGCATAAGTTGGGAGATGTATCGAAAGAATGTGGTTAAAGGACAGACAATAGTAATATATAGAAAATAGTAGATATATTAGAAGCTCATTGGAATGGTAGAGAGAGAGAGAGAGCTCTTCCATACTCCCGTTATGATTTCGACTTCTTAAATTCGCCTGTTATACTAAAATTCTTCCTTTTTGTTGAAAAACCAGCAAATCCGTAGCTCACATAAAATTAGACATCGTACCAAACATTAGTCACTAAATGTTGAGAGTTCGGTGTTCTGTGTTAGAAATTGGCTTTGAAACAGGCGTTAAGATTTTTTCGCTTCCAAGTTCCTTTAAATGACAAGATTGCTTTTTTCCTTTTATTTCTTTGTTTATACAACGAAGAGCACCTTCCGAAGTAACTGGGTGTAGGTGGGGCAGAGGATTTCATTTTGCAGATCATCATTTTTGCCGGAATGTAATTCAAAGAGTCAGATAAATATACGGTATCGCTTTTTTGAGTACACACGTGAGGCGAGCCGAAACGGTGAATGTTTCCCTAAAAAGTGTGAAAGTGTAAAAAACAAATGACGTTAGGACATGTGCGAGTATAATTTTCCGCTTTAAGCTTTGATAAACGAGAACTGGATTATTAAACGTTTTTTCATGATGTGGGATTCATAAGGACAACGTTCTACATCAACCATTTCTGCTCCACAATTCTAGTTGCGGGCCCTAAAAACCTCTGTGTAGAAAAACCACTTGAAATTCTTTTCTTTGAGGCTCGGCTTGTGATAGAAAGCGTTATAAAAAAGGCTTAACTCCATAACACAACAATATCAGTGCCGACTTTTTTGAGCTGGCAACCACAACGCACACGTGGTTCTCGCAACCTGCACAAGAAGCCTTTTCCCTTTTCTCCTTTCCAACACCTTTTTCCAAGGGTATGGTAAAAGGTTCATGGAAAACTGTGTCTTCGTAGAACAGTTCGGCCAGCAGCCAGTGAGGGCTCTTGCTGTATTTTCGTAGGAGAGTTCGGCCAACAGCCAGATAGGTTTCTTATGTGGAATAGGTTTACCCCTTGACGTCGATCGACGGCCGTTGATAGGATTGCACTTGTCTCGACGCTATCGAACGTTTTTCATAGTCGACAGAAGTCGGAAACAGAGGCAGATGGTATTCTCGACAAGCTTCCGTGACCCTGACATGGCATCCTGCTATAAAAGCGAAAATACATCCCCATCGAAATCTCGCTCACTCAAGTAGTTGTACCCCATAGACTAATGGAAGATGTGGCAACGGTCATTCCTCCCACGAAAGGTTAGCAAATAGATGTTCGTAGCTACTGCCCGATATGCTTTTTTAGTGTGCTCTGCAAGCTCTTCAACAAGACTATTCTAGTGCGCATCGAGGACATTGGATGAGCCACAACCATTTGAGCAAGCAAAATTTCGATATGGATTTTGTTATGCAGACCACATCCAAATCGTGTGCAGTGTCATAGAATTCTGTCGGGAGTACTATTTCTTCTTTGTCCCAACTTAACGGACTATGGGAAAGCGTTCAACAGCGTCGAGACGAATGCAATCCAATCAGAGCTCGATGACCACGAAGTGGACCCGCCCTATATGCGAACACGAGCACGCTGTTTTCCGAACTGGACCACGAAAATACACTTTTCAGTCGACCTCTTTAAATAAGAGAAGGGGTTCGGCAAGGTTACACCACATCACTAAAGTTGTTTAGTGCCACTTTGCAGTGTGTAACGAAGTTACTCGATTAGCAAGAGAAGGGCCTAGGTATTGATGAGAAATTTCTACCAATTCTTCGTCAGGCTGAAAATACTGTCAGATTCTCAAGAAGTACCAGTGAAGAGGAGGTGATGATCGATGAACTCATCGAAGGAGGAATAAAAGATCGGACAACGCATAAATCGGAACCAGACCCAGTTCATGAAGAGCTCAGGGTACGAAGGCGATCAAATCGAACCCGGTGGTTCTGTAATTTCACAGACTGCTTCATACGTGTACTTTGACATCCAGTAAACATGGAGAACAACATAAACGAAAAATTATACAGAAGAAAGAGAACAGCGTGGGCCACATGCGGGCTCGTCAAGGAAGCTACGGACTAAATGAAGAACTCGAGAATTCGCACTCACTTTTTTGATACAGCAGTTCTCCTAGCGCTCTGTTAAACTGTATAGACGTGGGTGATACTTCAATCACGACAAGAATTTTGCACATTAAGCTTTCGGACGATGCATTCTGGAATTTAACTGGTTCACACAACATATAGCTGGAATGCGAAGCTCTGATCTTCGAAATGTGTCACATTTTCGATATCCGGAAGAATATACACTGATAGCAACTCAAAGGATGGGCGACCTGTTTTGTCTAAAGGAGGATTAGACGAATTACTACATATATGTGTATTGCGGAGCATCTCTAACATCGAGCAGCCTCTCACATCAATTGCAAATGTTAATCATTAATTTGCCATAGTAGCTCTCGACAAAGTCTCCAATAGTCCTTGTCCTATGAACGTCTTCCATGAAGATCGGTCAAACTGTAGTGCAGTTTCCCGGACTCTAGGGAGCTCACACAAGCATTTTTTTTTTTGGAATGGCTCCTATGTGCTATCGCGTGCAGCATCCGGTCGGCTCAATTGTAAATTTCTCGCCATGTCAATGTGCCGAATAGAGCCTGCATAAATACATGCACACCCAAGCGCTCATTTGTGAGTACAGTTAATTTTGTACTAAATATGGTAAACAGTCCTATACAACAGTTAGGCGCCTGTAGCGCAGTGGCAAGAGAAGCTTGGCAGCACACACATCGTCGTTAGTGATTCGATCACGTCTCGTGAGCTCACCATGCCATCCATATCTCCGGGTGGATGGGAAAATGGTGCCAAACTCCTGCGAAGAATAGCAGCGGTGCCATGATACACACTGTTGGGCCAACGAAAGTCTTTGTTTAAGCGTCATATGCTTTCAATCACCAATCACGTCATAATGCTTAATGAAGTCGAATGCAATTTAGAGCAATCAGCGATTAATCACTGATGAACGCTTTATCCTTTATTCTCCAGCAGAGCACACACAAGAAGGCCAAGTTCCTGAATTCGGCTATTCATTCCGCTGCACGTATATCGTTGTCCGTATTTATCTTCTTATTCAACAATGAATGGTGCGCAATACAGACCTCATTTCAGACGCGTAGAGGTAGCTCATCCATGGTCCTTTAGATCCTTAAAAAATTGGCCATAAATGCAATGATTGTCGTTTCGCTCCGGTGTTAGGCGCCTACTAATGTTTGATGTCACACGGCTGATTGTGTCTACTAGAAGAAGCGGTTCCTAACTTCTATTTCCTTCCTTTCGTTCACGTGATTCCACGACGTGGTGCTTTACATATCATGAATTTGCTGAGAACATCAACAGTGTTGCTGAAAAAAATCAAAAATCGTGGTAGGCAGCAAATGAAAAGTTAACATTGTGATTTCAGTTACAGCCTCAGCTTAACTGGGTTCAATGCCGATTTAGGCTCCCCAGATCAATACCCTTGACGGGTGATTGCTGATGACACTGCTAAATAGAAAACTAGCTGAGAGACAGGCGAAAGGAAGAACCCGCATGGTGAGGTGGTGAACGCATTAGCCTCCGGAAAGGATAGTGTCCGCGTTCGTTTTCCACCGCAGACACCAGCGATCCAGAGTCTTGAAAATATCTCAGGATCATTGCGGTTATAGACCAGTTGTTATTTGCAGCTATTACATAATCCATCAAAGATTAATCGCCTTGATACGGAGTGGAAAATCAATGGTTTCTTGGTTGAAAATTGAAAGAAGCACTCCGTGCCCTACGTCATGCCCTGTGCAGTTTTTCCATCCCTAACATCATATACTAAAAGGCGCGTGTTGCACAGTGGCCGGTGGCGCCCTGCAACACACAAGTGGAATCAATCCCTGCGCCTATGGCCCACCAAGAATTCCATCTCTCAGAGTCGGCAAATTGGTACCAGACCTGTCTGGGAGAGTAGCAGCACTGGTTCGATACATCGGCAGGCCACCGCGAGTATTGCAAAGGCCGGATATGCGTCCAATCACCTCCAAACGATGCTTAATGAAGTCAGTACATTGCATATCCCTCAGAGATTTATCAACCCCGAGAGCTTCATTCTTTATCCTTTAACATCATTAACAGTTTTGCCTTTTCTGCAATTCCTTAGACTTCTTCCACTGATTAGCGGCTTAAGAGCTTGAGGACATAGCACACTTGCGTGAGTTGCTCGTTTCGTTCTTACACTTACTATATGTTCTATTGTTCTATTAGTTTCCAGTTGTTATACGTTTGTTGTGCGTTCCATATCGATATAGTTATACTTTATTCAATTGCTTTTGGTGCCTATATGTTACCGTCACCAGTCGTTGCTTATTTTTCCACACATGTCTCTAAACGTTCTATTTTTCCTTCTATTTCTAGGAGGCATCTATCGTCATTTCACGTGCTGTCGATCGCGTCACCTCTCAGAGCAAATAGGTGAATGGTTTTCTCACTCCGCTTTCAATTTGTTTGCACCTCACAGCGTTTGTCGTTAGTTTTTTAACAGTTTCGTCGTTAAACTGCCATATTTTGCACACTTTCACTCCTTAGCCGTCTTACAGTGCCGATAGTAGTGGATCGAGCAGAAACATCACGGCGGCTGATCATAGTTCCTCAATGGCAAGGCACTTCACTTGGACATAGAGAGTCGGGCAATGCAAGCACATTGGTGAAGCTTAGTATCTGAATCAAATTAAGCTGAATTCTTACGAACGAGTCCCACTCGCAACAACTCGGGTCTGCCGAAGACGAAATCGCCGAAACATCAGCCATTAAACAACAGCGACAACGACCACTCATACCAACCTCGCATCAGCTCAAGGGCAGTTCGTAAGAACATGTAGATAAGTATATCGATGGTTTATGTCGACAAGGTTTGTAGAAAGTCAGCGTTTTGAGTTATTGAACCCGAATTCGTTTTTATGTTTGTGTGGAGGAATTGTAGATGCTAAATGGTTTCCGTTCTTAAGCAAAGATGTGCTATTTTCGTTAGTGTTTGTACAAAGCGATTAGTACTGTTTACAAAAGCCGGCATCCCACTTCATTGTTATTTCGACGAGTGGGTACGAGGTTGTTAGAATGCTAAGATTTGAGAACTCCCAATTTTGTTCTTTGAAAAGCTCCCACTTTATTGTTGATCAATACCGAGATTAATGGGAAGTCAGCCTTGAGGATTGCTTCCTATTTCTTTCCTGTGTGTTTATTGTCGTTATTTCGCCTCTCTGTTTTCATCTATTAGGCGGTCTGCACTTATGTGCATTTCCTTTTCTTATTCGTATTGTTTCCGTTCAACGACCCAACTTTTTAAAGTTGATAGTCGCTCTTGATCAAGAAGTACTCCAGAAACTTATGAAGAGGGAGACGCTGGGAATAATGTGATATGTAGTCAGGCGAACTAGTAGGTTTTTAAATCTTTCCTTCCTATAATTTTTGCGACTCTTTCCCATAGTTTAGGTGTACGCCTCTTACCCACTTACTCACCTGGAGTTTCCTGGGACCATGGACATTTTATTGCTAGTACGTGCACCCAATCTGGGCTAACGAGTATTTCTGTGATTGAACTGAAACGGGATATGCGTTGCGTTGCCAAAACATACACCTGACTAACATTTTTTTAAACATTGTCGTGTTTTGAGCAGCGGCTCTTTCAAATTTGCCGTTTTTTTTTCGATATTTTCGTTTGTTATTATTATCTTTGCTGTACACAGAGCATGCTCAGATTAGGTACTTTCTGCTTCTCATCGGTTGCTGCCTAGCTAAGAGTAAACCAATACAAGGATCCACCACCGCTCTGGTATCAAAGTCGCATGGCAGCAAATCTCCCAATAATCCACAAGGGCTGCGACTGCCTGTGGTGGTGGAGACCTAGGGCAAACTCTGGCTAGATTGATCTCGGGCTTCCAGGGATCCACAATGGCTTAGCCAGCAAGTCTCCGAAAAATGGAGATTATGATGGGGCCCGCACTAGTAAGGACGGGTCGTTCAAGTATCAAGTAAGTTATTATTAATCAGTGTCGAGGTTAAAAGGAAGTCGGTCTTCAAGATTGCTTCCTAAATTTTGCTTGCTTGTTTTCCTTTTGCTTCAAAATTGTGAACTTCTTCAATCAAATTCCTGAATGAAATCAAATTCCTTGCTCAAAAATTAAGTAGTTTCTGCTATTCAATGGTGCTGCTTACCGATTTGTTTTAAAAAGAAACGCATATTTTTTTTCCAGAGGAGTCCTACTTTTTCGGTGAATGTTGGAGTTATTCATCATCACCGTCAAGATATCGGTCGAAATCAGTCTACGAGGTGTGTCGGGAGCGAACCAAGTGATTTGTCATGACGTTTGTTCATGTTTCATGCTTTTGTTTCGTTTGCCGTTCATCGTCCATCAGCCCTAGTAGGAGGTGGTTCCCGTATAATTTTGCGATGTTGACAAGTAAAGTGCTGGACTGACGGTTTCTTCTTCTGAATTCAGGAAGAGTTTAACCACTCGGCTAACATACATGGCAAAGCCATAACGCAGGTTTTCATAAAAGGATTTTCCCAGAATTGTTTTTGACCGCGTCAGGAATATTCCATCCTAATAGCTCTCTTTTCTGAATTTTCAACGTCATTCGTTTTACTCTATGGGAAACTACCAGTCTTTGTCTCTTTGTGGTGCCTTTTCATAAGAATCCTACGAAAATCTCTTTATTTTATGGAATTCGTGAATTCGGATGGTCCGTTTCGGTCCTGTTTGAGGTGTGTTCGCGATTGCTATGAATAGTGATTCGCTCTCTTATTTCAAATGCTTATTTATCCTTGGTAGCACCGCATTATTTCTGAGATACACGTGGTTGTGTGACATTAATGGAAACGTTCATTTTCATTCCTAAACTCGTAGTGCAATCAATCAATGAGGAGACATACGCGGGCTAGAGCTTGCGACTGGAATGAGTGAAAGCGATGTTGAGCATTGATCTTCATGGCTGATTTGTAAGACACATTTCAACTACGATCTCAATCTTGTATTCGAAAGCGTCCATTTGTTAGCTTATGGAGCTGTTGAACAAGAAAATTTTTAGGATATTCGACACGGGAACTCCTCAGTACTTCTACATGTGATCAGCGTTTATTACCAGGTTCCGTACTGCTGGAGCGCTATGGCCAGATTCGTACCATTGCAAATCAATTAAATCAATCAGTCAATCAGTGGTTTAAATTGTTGATTTCGCATAAGTGAAAACCGTTGTATCTTTCCAGGATTCGACGATAAAATTAGAGTTTAAGTAATTTCCGTAGCTATAGCATCATCTTCAAGAACATCGATACGCTTGATTCGGTTAGCTCGGCGTTCTCAAGTCAGACGTCTTCTAATGTTTTTATTTGTTATTTTTATCTTCAGCATTTGTTGAACATGCTGAGACTTGATTTTCAGTTCATTCAACCGAACAATTGTGATGACAATACCATTCGCAAAGGGTTCGATCGCACGTACAAACGACCGCCACCTTCAGGGTTGAATCAAGGTGAGAAAACACCTCAAGATGTCAAATTCGTAGCTGTTCAATTAACAATTTGTACCTCGTTCCGTTGTCGCTATTTACTTTGTTATGTCAGTGCCTTCTTAAATGATCTTGATTCACCTAATATCAGTCAGTTGTAATCTTTAGATCTGTGTCCAATTAAGTAATGCCTAGTATTTTACATTACCAGCAATTTATGTTAATAACTTTAAGGAGGATCCGGGTGTCTTGTCAGACTTTTTTTTTCAGAGCGTAGTTGAATAATTTGCCATTGAGTCGGCGGACCATCTTCGATAGATGAGGCAGAGTTTAGTTGAGATCCCGGTTAAAGTGGTTTCACAGGTTCTTATGGCTTCGTTTTCTTCGGGCTATTGGCGTCAGTATTACTAGTGTTACTGACAGAGGTTCTACCCAATGTTTTTCAGCACCTCAATAAGCCCAACTTCTCTGGTCCTTCTGTGACGATGTCATTAGAAAGCATCCTACTCTAGTAAACTGGTGAGTCGATACACTTGCCTCTCGGTTCTATTGACTTTACTTTTCAGCTTACACAGAAATATCATCGTCATATGCATTTGAGCAAGTGCATTTTTACCTACACGTGGCCAAGTGCTTTAGATTCAGTGCATTTTCTTTGCTGTTCTTTTTTGGTTCTAGAGAGTTTTATGCTTTAGTTTCAGTACTTAGTCCTACCTCATTCAGCGAAGATGTTGTATCATGTATTGTTTGTGAAGGCCTATCGTCTGCACTTATAAGTTGTTCCGTTTGTGTTGCCTATGAATTTCGTGCTGTAATAGTAAAACGTCGCAATTTTATATTGTTTTCAAGTATTTGAGACGTTTGAAATAAATGTCCATTACTTATGTGGATAAATATTGCAAGAGTCGTATTCATATATTTAAATATGATCAAGTAATATGTATACCATCAACGACTGTGCTGTATGAGTGGAAAACTTTATTGCCATATATTGTTGTATCATTGAGCTCACAGCTTTGTATAAATACCCAGCCCTTTGGGAATAATAGTGATTAACACTGGTTTACAACTTTTATGACTATAATAACCATAACAACAATAACAGTAGAGTGAAGTATATGGACGAGTTGAGCGAGATGAACAAACTGGGTGAACACTGCACGAACACTACGAACACTCGAAGACGAACGCTCCGAAGACGAGTGAAGATGGGCTGCTTGTATTCCTTCTGTAGAGGGTGGGGGTTTACCAGAGAGCACTAGAGACAGCGTTTAGAGAAAGGTTCTAAAGGTTTTTTCAACTAGTACAATCTGAGAGAACTACGCATGAAAGAGCGCAGCTGCTTGCACGGAAGGTTCATTGGAACGGCAGATGTTGGAAAGTATATTCAGTTGAATGGTGCTCATTCAGTGCCCGCACTGCCGGACAAAGGAGAGCGGTTTATTGAAAGTAGTTGCAGAATCCTTTTGCAGCCAGCTGCGAGGGAACTGCATGAGATGGTCCCTAAGAGGCAGTTTAAAGAAGATACAAAGATAGATTTAAGATTGTTATAGGTGGACAGGAAACATACACTAATACAGAAAATAGGAACTATTTGGAGAATAGTTCCTATAAACATACAGTGCCGGCCTCAAATTACGATCGATTTCTCATCGACCTTCTGAAAGTATAACTATTTCGAATGTATGCCGAAAAAAATCAAATAAAGGGTGGGTAGAGAAATGTCACTAGTCTCACGATGCTCTTTCCATATTTCGAATGAGTACTGTTTGTTGTACTCCACACAAGTTTCGAACGAGAGTTGTTGTTCGTCGAAGTCGCTCGCGGTGATGAGGCACGATGCTGAAGAGCAGAGCACACAGTGTACAATGCACACTATACAGTACACAATACTTTAGCGAGTTAGTACTATCGATATCGATGAGTTGCCGACGACTGAGCAACCATCTGACTATTTAACAGATTCACCACGCGGTGAGAATGCGAAAGAAAAGCCCATTGACTTTCAGTTAGTCTAGAGATAGCGGTTGAATAAGCGATCTTAGATAACTCCGTCTTAGTATGATGCGCGTAGGGTCAATAAAGTATGGCAGAAAACCGAGCTAAAAGTTCCGAAAACTAAGTCTTAATTAGGATCACGTATGAACTGAGGACTACCAACATGATGGACCACTTAACACCATAGTTGAGCAGAAGGAAACCAGCGTTATGGGGAGCTTTCAAGACCATCGAAGATGTAATGAAGAGAATAAGTAACACACGACTCCGTACGCACCATTTCGACTTAATGGTACCCTCTGCCTTAACGTAAGCGTCAGAAACCTGGTCGCTGCGTAAGCAGGATGAAACGTCACTCAGTGTTATCGAACGCGCAGTCGAAAGGACGATGTTAGGAGTATCCCGTGTCACACAAGTAAGGGAAGGGATCCGAATCTCCGACCTGCGTCAACGATCAAAAGTCGAAGATACCGTTCCATGCGCCAAACAATCGAAGATAACTCAAAAGACTGATTTTTTATAAACCTGGGAATAAATGGTTACCTCCTCATATGACCCTATAAACTGACCTTGTTGAGCTGATGCGAGGTTGGCATAGGTTTCGTTGTCGTTGTTGTTGGCGTTGCCGCTCGATGACTGACGTTTCGGCGATTTCGACTTCCACAGAGCCGTGCTGTTAGGAGTCGAAGATAAGGTGTGCCGGCCACGCAATGCGTATGAACGACAACCGATGAACAAGAGCCGTTAGTGAGTGAATTCCTCGGGATGTTGAACGTAATACAGAAAGACCACCGAATCGATGGTCAGAGTTCTTCACGAAAATCCTAAAAAGAAGACATAATGCTTAACGATTCCCTAGAACGAGCAGAATCCAGTGGGCTACTTTTGCACGCGACAGTGAAAAAGATTTACTGGCGCGCGCTCAAGTCATTCGACAATTAACAAGACTACAGGTAACACAGGTGATTAGTTGAGAAATTGGGAGCTGTAACCGAATTTTTTAAGAAATCTATAGAACGTACTATTTGGAGAGCCTGCTGTCGAGACCATCGAATCGTCGGTTGATTCCGTTTTAGTAGAGTCCGATTGCTCCTTGGAATCCTCGGCGTTTTTATTGATGACAGCTGCAGCTTGTTTTGCCGCTTTTCTTGTCGCGGATTTGGTAACTGGTTCCGACTCGATGGATTACTTTTTCTCCTTAGACATGTCGAGGAGTTTCAATCGAAATTAAATGACGGTGGACTGAAGAGGCTCCTTTCTATACTCCGCCTTATTTTATCGTGTCATCACTTACCATCTCATTGCAATGATAAGCCTCACGCCTTGAAGGATAACAAGAATTACGATATTTCTGCTTGTAATCATGAATATTGTTTGGGACGCTAACGCCTAGTTTTAAGTGTCTATTTCTTCCTAAATCTAAAACACATGTGGTCTCTTTTGTGCCCATAAATTTCAAACAGTAGACTGAAATGTAATTTACTTAATAGGCGGATTTTCGGGAAGGTCTTCTCCATTGCTTCGTATTTTCACGACATAATGCGGACCTTCAAGCAGATAAGAAGTGGACTTTAACACGTTTTCGCCTGTGCTGCAATAGTCGGAGGCGCCCTGTAACGCACATGGAATCGATCCACGCGTCCCAGGCTCACCGAGGCCTCCATCTTTCCGTGGTTGGCGAATTGGTACCAGACTTGTCTAGGAGTATAGCTACACTGGCTCGGTAAATCGGTTGGGCACCGCGAATCATTGTAAAGGCCAGAAATTCATTGAATCACCTCCAAACGATGCTTAATGAAATCGAATTCATGGCGCATCTCACAGGGATTGATCAACGCCGAGAGCTTTATCCTTTCTAGAGCTTTATAATTATGTCTTATGTGGGACGTATTGGTGGAATGGTAGAATGCCACTCGTCCTCTAAAAGACACCAAAGGTTGTTGATAAAGTCGCTTTTCCGATGTTTTTCTTCAATAAGCAGACACGAGGTTGTTATTATAGAATTTATTAGGATACAATGGCTGACGTTTCGGCTATAGCAAATATTCCCAGAATAGTTTCTACTTCTTTCTATATCTATTTCTATACTTCTATGTTACTGTAAGTTTCAGTATTAAGGATCATACCCACTGTTTCTCAAGTTGCCTAGCAGATGTCGTAGTACGTAAATATTTCGATCCCATCCTTAGCAACTTCGATCGCTGTAAACAGTCTTGTTATGCAAACCTATTTTTGCAATCTGAACTCATTGTTTGTTATTACTGTCCAAAAGTCATCATGCGTACAATAACAAGGGCATGAGGATGTTTGCGAGAGCAGTCTTCCGCCAGATGATATGTGGTTTTGAGAGGATATGGAGACGGTAGCCGACGAATGTTTTCGGTAAAGATGCTGGACCTGTGCCAAATTCCGCCTTCTCCAGAAGCATATAAATAGGCTCGTTAATTGTTATAGAAGTTCGCCCTTGTCCAGGTTTGTTGACTATCGTTGGGTTGTTGCAAGAAACATTAAATAGAGATAAAAATCAAGACGCAGCGACACTACCACCATCTCCTTTCCCAAAAACGTTTCTTAGAC
Source organism: Angiostrongylus costaricensis (assembly GCA_900624975.1). Lineage (NCBI taxonomy): Eukaryota > Metazoa > Nematoda > Chromadorea > Rhabditida > Metastrongylidae > Angiostrongylus > Angiostrongylus costaricensis. Next base: position 143,151 of record UYYA01004075.1, on the reverse strand, counting down.
GTGTTTTCGGGTGGCGTTCTCACGACCCTTGATCACTACCGCGTTAGAAAGTTTAAGGAGATGGTAGTAGTCCGCCTCTTGATTTTTTATCTCTACTTGATGTTTCTTGCTTGGCCTGATAGCGGAGTCGATTTTGAAGTTCATAAAGGTTGCATGCTATCCTACGCAGGGTCGTTTTAGAAATGGGCTGTTATGGCGCAAAACTTGGGCCCAATATCCTTGCACAGGAGACTAAAACACCAGCGCGAAAACTTCTTGAGGCTTTTTGGATAAATGCCAAAAGCCCTACAATGAATAGCAGGGATGAATGCCCAGAGGTCATGCGCGACCTGACCCCGTATGTTCACATCGATTTTTGATGTGGGATGGTGCAGTCGTCAACCACATGCGACTATAATCAGTTGTTCCAAACTTCCTGATTGGAAGTCACGAAAAAGCGGTGGGTTTTTTCAAGAAGTGGTTGATTATGTAATTACCGGAGAGTTTTTCGTCTTTTTGTAAGTGTTATTGAAGCGTTTGGCCTAGTAGATTGTATATCAGCATACCCTTCCAGGCTCTGAGAAGGCGATACTGCCGAAACGTCAGCCAGTGTTGTATTGTATTGTGTTTTTCTATGGAAGTAAATGTATGCTGTTTAAAAACCTCGCGATTGCTGAACAAGAAAAGGACACATTCATATTCCAATGCCGAGGTTAATAGAAAGTCGATCCTGGGAAATAAACTTGTATTCGCATAAGAAACAGCTTCATTTAAACACCTACCGGTTATTTTTTGTAAGTATTCAAGTTAGTTGCTGGATAGCAGCCTCACAGAGTAATACGTGGGCGATAACTGTGTCTGTTTCAGGTCATTAGATTAGCCTGAGTTATGGCGCCAAGTCACGCGTGATGACAAGACACTCCACCTTGCGGTTCATTTCTGAATTTTTGGCATTGATCCGAAACGCTTCAAGAGTTTTACGCGCTGATGTCTTCGATTCCTGCGTAAAAATAGTGAATCCTACCTCAAAATCCTCTCCGTTGTGTTCTTGCATCCTAATGCGCGCCTAGCGGTGTGTTTGGTTTTAATTTAGATTTACCGACTAGGTAGGTGTTCTTTCATGCGGACGCACAGCAGCCTACCCGTCTCGCCAGTGTATTCGTCCCCGCACGTTTTACAGGAGATCAGATAGACTGTAGCCGAGCTCATGCAAACACCGGTTAAAGGAAAGTCGGTCATGAGAATTGCGATGCAAAGTCGTTCTTGCCACATTGTTTAGACGATCGTGCAATTTCTTCGGACGAGTTCAATCAGCGAACTGATCTTGTATAACCTGCTTCTTTCAGCACGTCTTGCATCACCCACTACTTAAAAGGGACTGAACACCACTAACTTGTCTCTTGGCATAAACTAGAACTAACGGCTGGTATGTATAAGCAGTACCATAACTCCAATACTATCTCTACTGTGATAGTCCAACGTTTCCCACCTTAAGACACAGATGGATGAATGTCTTTGATCTTCTCGTTGCTTTTGAGATCTTTTCTTTGCAATCGCTAAGATGAGTACAGCCATATTTCTTTTTAGATTGTTCAGCTTACACGTTGTTTTTATGTAACCACTACCCAGCTAACGTTTCGGAATCTTTGGCTTCTTCAGAGCCGCGTTTATTCGAGCCAATGGTCCACGGTTCGTCGGTGTCTCGACGTGGGTATTTGTAGCCGCACCGAGTCGGTGGACGGTGTCCTTCTATACAGCACGGTTATTGACTGATTGTCGACTGATTATGATTTCTTTTCATGTCGTCAATCCATCGTGTAGCAGTCTGCTAAAATAGCTAGCGTACAGAGTAATAACACCTTATTAAACCACATTCACTTAACCATAGCGAACAATCCAAAGAAATTTATTGATTATTCACCAACGACGATGTCAAGTAAAAGTCGATTTAGCAACGTACCCTTGTAGTAAAGAATGTGTTAAAGTATCCTATGAAATCAGGTACGAAAGTCCGACAGCACAATGCCGTTGGATGGCGCACGACTTTCATCTTCACCCGACATCCATAAAAAGCATAGCACGATTTATAGAATTTACAGACGACAATGGCGTGAAAATAACAGAAATTATCGTTAAATAATGAAAAAGAACATCGTAGGGGGAAAGTGCAGTGAAGTGGGAGGAGTCATTTGATGAAAGGACGTTGACAGGCATGAGTCACATATGACTCGGCTAGAATTTTAATGTCGTTCTGGGACCCAAAATTAGGGGTCATACCAATGTGTTCTTAATCTACTAGTACCTATATTTCGAGTGAATTTGTTCCTTCGGCGTGAGGACTGTTACTGGTGAGCAGGGCACTGAGATGACACTACAGATAGGAATGCTTGAGTACAGCGCGATTCATTTTGTTATACTCCGAAGAAGAACATGCTATTGTTAACGGAAAGTGCCTCAGTTTTCTCTTTTGTGGTTCACCTGAGACAATGTGCATCTAATGTGGATTTCGCCTTCACAGCCGTTTTCTGTGAGTCATCTGCTGAATATTATAGGTGGGGCCAACCTACAGGGCTTACATGGATGGGTGAGATCCAGTAAGCGTTTCTTTTGTCGACGATGACGTTGAAATGGATAAATGATTGGATGGGTTGAAAGATTGTTTATTTCTACATTTTTTATATCGCTCGTCTTCACGTCTACTGTGCGAATACCAGCCCCTTTTACATTCGATTCGTTTCTTCGCATCCATTGTCCACGAAGATCTTCCAACTCTTACGTGTGGCTTCGGTTACTGCTTGAGGATTTTCATTTCATATTGAATGTCGTAGATTGCTGGTCGAGCAATCCTCCCTGGAGTCCTGAGATACCCGGGCTGAAGCGTTCCCAATTGGACTGCATAAAGTGGTTCTTTCCCAAACAAGTCTGATGCTAATTTGCCGACCCCGGAGGAATAAGAGTCTTAGTTGGTCCGGAGCGGGACCGAACTAATACCATGCTCGTGATGACGGACATCGCTACCGATGTGCTAACCGCACCCTAAAATGAAATAAATACCATGTAACAGAACTATAATAGGAAATGGCTAGAACGCTGTAAAAATTCGCTGAGACAGGCACCTATAAACACATGGTGGAATTACCGTCAGATATATAGCTAACCTCAGGTATTCGTTAACTTTTAATGAAAACTTCGTCGATCGACGCACGTACGGAATTTAATATTACCAAAAGAATGCCTTCATGAGTGTGCTAAAATACCTCCAACAACCGAACGCTTACAGAAAGTCGTAAAAGTGACATCGTCGGCACATCGAGAACGAAGTCACAGATTCACTATAGATTCCAGATCTTGAGCTATGTAATGCTAACAAGGGATACTGCATCGAAATAACCAAAAGTTTCAACAGAAACCGTTACAGCCGCTAAATAAAACGACTTATATATGCGACTCTCCAAACAAGGGTTTTTGGAGAAGCCGCATATCGTGCAATTATCGTTCAGGCTTTCATCTTTCTCTTCGTGCTGTTGAAGTGTTTGACCTAGCAAATTACACATTACTGTTCTCTTCCAGGCTCTGAAGAAGGCAATACTGCCGAAGCGTCAGCTACCATTGTGTTGTATGTGCTCTATGTGCTCGAAAGTAAACGTGTGCTGAATAACAACCTGGCGACTGCTGAAAAAGAGAACGACACATTTGCAATCCAATACCGAATTAATAGAAAGTCGAACCTGGGAACTAGAACAAGTTACTTATTTGGCTTCAAAACAAAGGTTCAAAGTAGTTTCATGGTTCTAGAAGTTCTACGGTACGATGAAAAATTGTGTTACATGAAAGCGTTCCAAATTCAGCACCACTAAATTTATAAACTGACAATCTGCCTTTAAATCATTCAAGTACGTATCGCACACAAAATGGGCCATAAACGAGAGCACTTGTAGAGTACTAAAAATATGTTCGACAAAGCACTAAAAATATCAGATTGACAGCCTCCCGAATTTAAGGGAAATAGTGTTATACACTATACAGCATAGCCCAATATATCCAACTATATATTACAGAGAACTATCGGAAATAAAATTCGATGTTATCGAAATATTTGGTAGTAAGGTACTATTTTGCTATACTGCACAGAGCGAGATTTCCAGAGAAATAGAACTGAATTCCAAATCAAGAATTTCCCTAAAAACTACTCGCGAATGGCAAAGGAAAGTAAAAGAAGTAAGTGAGAAAGCGAAAAATGTAAAACACGTAGAAGTCGAAATAAGGTGGAAAATGAAGTTCTAGTGAAAACAACATGTATGAAAATCTTCCTCAAATTAGTCAAAACTCAAATGCTTCATCTCTTCTAATGCACTTGTAATCATCGTGTCCGGTTCAGAGAGTAGTTCATTCACCAGGGCACCTTCAAAGGGAGTGTCTGGCTGCTTACCCTGAACATTTTTTTTCTTAATTTTCAGTTTGATAAATATTTAAAGATAAAAAACGGACGTTTGCACACAACAGACCCACTACTAACTCATATACACAAGTCGAAGAGGAGTGGGAAGAAAAAAACCCTTAAAATACTATGAATGTAAGAAGGCGTGACCAAGCATAAGAAAATCAGATGTGGAGACTACGTTACTTTGCATTCGATAAAAGAAACTTTTGATGTCAAAAAAACCCCTGACAGTAACTCGTCATGACTTACCTTCAGCAACTGACATGCAGCTGTGATTGTATTCATCACCATACAATCAATGACGGCCGTAACATGTGGCGACATTTTCGATGTGCGGCATGTACGAATATAAGAACTTAGTGCTCTGGATTTATAGACTACATAACAATCTCTACAGTTTCCATTCGTTCGTTATTCAGACAATTCAAATAAACAATAACGCTGAAAACAACTACCCACTTCTCTAGAGCAGTAAATCGGCTCTCCTCCATATTCCCGGTTCCTGTAATTGGAAAAGAAAATCAATGAGAAAAATGATTGGACGGGATCTAAAAATTGTGCCGTCGAACTTCACAATGTTTGGTTGAAGTCAACTGAAATCTACGGTCTGATATAATTTTTACCAACTGTTGACAATGAGTTTCATGGCGTATCTACTATATTAGTGGCACTGCATACAGTGGCACTACTATATTAGTAGGTACCCTGCAATCCATATAGGATCGATCCCGTATCCCCAGGTTCATCAAGCTTTCCATCCCTTCGAGGTCGGCAAATTGGTACGACATCTGTCTCCACGGATAGCAGCACTGGGTCGATGGGTCGATCCATTGGTATGCCACCGCGAGTGTCGGATCATTTCAAGCCAGATATGCATTCAATCACTTCGAACAATCCTTGGTGAAGTCCAACGCATTACGCATCTCTCAGGGATTGGTCAACGCCGAGAGCTTTACCTTCTAACCTTTTATTATTCATCTCATCCAGGTAAGGTGTAATAAAGTGGTTAAAGGTACCCTAGAATAAATACGTGGTCTTTGGTTGGATCTCGTGCCTAGGGTTCAACAAGCCTTCCGTTCCTCCGGGCTTGCAAATTGATACTAAACCTTTATGGAAGAACACCCGTACTGCCTTGATGATGTTCGCACTCCACGCCCGAAATCCATGATTACTACTCGGATCATTTCAATTGCCACGGTGTCCAGTCCCCACATGAAATTAGGGAGGATGCATATCCTGTTCCACAGGTTTTCGTTTCCGATATCCAGTATGTATTTCTTAGCGAAAAAACCGCACAACGACCTATCTGGATACGACACTACCTAACATCTGATGAAATTTCCAGCAGTGCTAATCAACACAGTAGCTCGACTTTTCACACGTTACCTGTGGGGTTGTAAAGGTCCTATTTAATAAAAAAAAGTCAGAACACCATACTCTTGTTCAAAAAGAACGACCCCATGAAAACAGCAACTACCGCTCAATCTGCGTATAGTCTTTCATCTATAAACTCTTGACTCGAACCATGAACACTACTGAGAAAACAATAGACGAAGGACAGCTATGTGAGCAAGCTGGGTTTCGAAAAGGATTCAGCACGATGGACCATATTCAAATTAAAGTTTCATGAGGATATAATCGACCGCTCTATTTCGCGTTCACGAATCTAAAGATAGCGTTTGACTCAGCTGAGAGAGAAGCACTCATGGAAGTCCTAGATAGCCAGAGCGTCCCTACTCAAAGTGTGTATGGATTGTTCGTGCACTATGCAGCAACTTCATAACCAAAATATCACCATTCAACGACGATATTAACATCGGCGTCAAAGATGTGTGGGCAATGCAATATCACCTCACCAAAATAATTTACCACCAACCTCGAGAACGTCATGCAAACACGAATGAGACAAAATGGGGATGAAGATCGGCGGCCGGTAATTACAACGCCTTCGCTTTGGCGACGACATCGTTTTGTAGCAGTAAGCATTATCCAGGTGGAACGAATGTTTGCACACTTTAATAAAGTCTGTGGAAAGACTCATCTTCGACTAAATCACACAAAAACGATGTTCATAAAGATCGGATTAGTTTCTTGTGCCCGTCACTCTCCAAATAATCCAGCTACGTCTGCCTAGTTCGAGAAGTCAACCCGAAAGAGTATTCAGCTGCAGAGTTCAGCATGAAGAAGCCAGCGGCATAGTGAACCTTCACCAACACCGAAGATGTAGTGAGAATATAGAACACCCGACTTCGTCCCCGCCTTTTTCAATTCACGATTCCTCCTGCATCAATGTACGCGCTGGAAACCTCGTCGCTACGTAAGCAAGATAAAAGACCACTTAGCATTATCGAGCGAGCAGTCAAGAGAGCGATGTTAAGAGCCTCCTGTACCACGCAAGTGAGGGAGGAGATACGAAGCTCCGAGCTACTTAAAGAATCAAAGCAGTCGTTCCATACGCCAAAATGTGGAAGATAAGATGGACCGGATACGTTACGCGTGTGAATGACAACCGATGAACAAGAGCCGTTAGTGACTGCGTTTCTCGGAATGTCAAACGTGCTGCAGGAAAACCACCGATCCGATGTTCAGAGTTCTTCATGAAAACCCTGGAAGAAAAGCATGATGCTCAACGAGTTCATAGAGCGAGCCCACTGGTCTACTCTTGCACACGGTAGCTACAAAAGCAACATTTACTGATGCTGGCTCCAGTCACACGACGATCAACGCGACGAGAGGTGGTACAGGTGATTCTTACCCCAAAGAAGTGAGTTATTTTTACAATACTTCAGGTCGCTTGCATGAATGCCCCAGTTAAGCTTGATAACAAGGAAGAATATTTTTTAGCTATACCGCCATCGACAGAATGTCTACTATAAAAACCGCGAATTTTATGCTTTGAGAATTTTATGATGCAAATAATGGCTTATTTCAATCTACAAGGTCTACCCAGAAATGATATGTAAACTCCCATACATCTGTGTGTACAGCGACACTTGTGCAGTCACTTGATGCTAACATGGAAAAACCAAAAGTTCGTCTCCTGGATCGATTTAGGTCTCATTTCAAACACAAAAATGCTTCTGCTTCTCCAGCAGTTTAACCCTACCAATCTTCGGAAATACATATGTTAGCCCTGCAAATGGATAGAAATCCCTCAAATGAGCAAAACTCAAGGGAATTCCCATGTTCTATACGAATGAAAAATGGCCAACTCACATGTTTCCATATAGATTTTCATGTAAGCATAATAATGAAATAAACATGAGTTCAAACCAATACGTCTGCATAAGTGTCACTCATGAGAAAAACAATCCAACACAGAACTAACCTGTGCTTTCCCCATAATTCGAAGTCGAGTTCACCTAAAAGAATAGCACCACTTATCATTTACTCTAAAATACTAATCTAATGTAAACAATTACATCAGCAACAAAAACACAGTACTGTTCCTTACCGCACCAACCACACTTCAGATTCATAACTCTTCGGGAAAATTTGTCAACTTTGACGAGTACCTCTTTCTAATAAACTGTTTTTCTACTTATACTCATCTACTACCTTTCTGTGTTTCGTTCTTTCTTCATTTAATAGTTCTTCTATTGGCGACATCAAAGCATCGTAAAGCTCAGGCATTCCAAAAGGTTGCAACTGGTCCTGTTTGTTCACTTCTTTCGATTGTTCAACAGAGCACCTCGAATTCCTTTCGGCAGAGCTGTCAGGATTTTTAAACCCATTAATTGAACTCTGTACCTGAAAGTACATTTTATTAAAACCAGCCAGCGTTAACAATTCTCATAATTATGGTCATTTATAGTTGTCACAGAATTAAAAGTCAGTACTCAAGTATAAGGGGGTGGATAGCACAGTGGTAGTGATGTCAATCATCACGAACATGGTGCTAGTTCGATTCCGCTCCGGGCCAACCAAGCCTCTAATCCCTCTGAGGTTGACAAATTAGTATGTAATGCTAGTCTTCTGGGAGAAGATCACTCTCTGCAACCCAATTGGGAACGCTCCATCCCGGCTATCTCAGGGCTCCAGCGAAATTTGCTCGACCAGCATTCTATGAGATTCAAGATGAAATGAAAAACCTCAAGCAGCAACCAAGTCATACGTAAAGCTGAGAGATCTTCGTGAACAATGGATGCGAGGAAGCGAATTGAATGTGAGAAGTGATGGGATCCGCACAGTAGACGTGAAGACGGGTCGTATAAAGTAGAAAAAAATAGTAATAACCAAACATAAAAATAAACGATGGAGCTCTCGACGCTGCTCAACCTCTGAGGGATGCGCCAATCATTGTACAACATCAGTAATTGTTCAAAGTGATTGAATGCATATCTGGCCATACAATGAGTAGCAGTGGCATACTGATATATCAAGTCAGTGCTGCTACCCTCGCAAAAAAACAGGTCTGATACCAATTCACCGACCCGGAAGGATAAAAAGTTCAGTGATTCCGCGGTGTAGGACCGAACTCATGTATATTGCATGGAACCAGGGAACCTCCATTACTGCGCTACACGCGCCCCTAATAAAGCATGTAAGAAATATTGAAATATGGAAAGATTTTTTTACTAACCTTTTCCGATGAATCGGAATACGTTGAGAAAGGGTTTTCGAACTCTTCAAACAACCGACGTTCATTGGCGAACATCTTTGCACTGGTATCTTCATACATAACAGCTGTACAGTCGAGATACTTTCTCTGGTCATGTCTCCTACGAATCCTCTCCTGGAAAAAAGGTGCTTTAAGTTGACAAGTGAAATGAAACATACTTTGTCACCTAACCAGCCACCTCATGTTTTTTCGTTCATAATTCTGCCTATCGCATCACGCTACCATTTCTGCTCACTGTCTTTCTATACCTTTATTGAACCGCAACTTTTTATACATTTAAGATAAATGCACATGTATCTTTCCATATTTTTCGCTTTCCATGAACAGGACTTTCAATTTTTCATCCAAAACTCTTGTGTGTGATGAAAAACAAACTCATCTATCAGTCAAATAGATTGTGCTAATAGCATTTGATCCTTTGTATCATAAGATAAGTTAGACACACTTCGCCACTTTTTTTATATCTAGGCACTCCCTATTTTACAATTTTACATATGACACGTCACAGAGATTAAAAGGAAAGAGGAATCAGCACATTCAAAGCTGGCACCTAAACGTGTGAGCGCTGTTGAACGCAATTTGACTGTTGATATATTTATTTATGTGATCTTATAAACTGATCTTCTTAAGCTGAC